>HG996499.1:0-5000 GCA_905340225.1 Abrostola tripartita
AGAGCGCGCCCATCAAACCAACGTGTGCGGACAGTAAAACCTCCGCACCACGCACAGACGACGAGTGGTCAGACGCAGAGGTGGAGAGTGCCTGCAGCGGAAGATCTAGCATCCTTCCAGACACCCGCAAACGTACGGGACTCTCTATGGACCTCGCGACCCAACGGTAGCGAACGACCTGCTTCTGGCAGGAAAGGAGGCCATTGAGAAAGCGGGCAACATGAAAAGGGAGAGCAAGGCTGAGGCACTCGAAACCATGCAGGCCCTGTACGAGATTGTCCTGTCGCTCTCTGACTCTCGCTCGCGACACAGAGTAGCGCTTGAGCAGGAGAAAGCTAGGGCAGCCAGAGAGTTGGTCAGAGTGGAGAGGGCTCACATGAAGGAGATAGCAGGCCTTAATGCAGCTCACGCGGGAAAGCTCGAGGAAGCCAGTGAGACCCTCACCAATACAAATGCCACAGCAGAGGCCATCTTCAAATGGCTTAATTACGAGCTGGACGGCCCCGTCAAGATGATTGCTGAGCTGCGTAGAGACATAGAGGCCCTTAAAGACCGCGCACCCTGCCAATCGGCGGAGACGGCGCGACAGGACCGGGCGGGTCATGGGAAACTCACCGCGCTGGCTGAACAGACCGAGCGTCTGGCGGGATACATGCGTGAGATCAGGGTAGATCTGGAACGCTGGCGCCTGGAGCCCGCCAGAGACCTAGACAGGGCAAGGACGCCGGCTTCTGCTTCCCCACGTACGCCTCCCGGCGGTCCAGCTTCAACGCCTTCGCCTACGACAAGATCCATCTTTGTCCCGGTGGCGGGCCTGCAGCAGGACATTGCAGAATTGCGGGAAATGCTGCAGAGGAGGCTGCCAGAGGCCGGGGCAATGACGCTCACAAGGAACGAGCTTCAAGCGGACCTCCAAGAGGCAGTTCAGCCGATTATGGGTCAACTGAGAACCATCCGCACAGACGTCAAAGACCTTAGCGACGTCACAGTGGCACAACAGATGACACCAGCTGCTGCGGGACTTGGTGCGGAGCTGGCGATCAGTGAGACCCAGATCGAGCTGAAAGAACTGCTTATGCCTCTCAAGCAGACCCTGGAGAGTCTAACGGCGGGCAAATTAGAACCACAGCCTGAACGGAAGGCCAGACCATCGCCCACAACAACTTACGCGGAAGCCCTGACCAGAACCAGCTACCCGGTCATGGTGGAATCAAGGGACCCTAGGCACACTAGCGAGGATGTCCTTGCTGAGGTCAAGAAGGCCGTTGATGTGGTTGAACTGGGCATAGGAGTCAGCCGCGTCAGAAGGACGAAGAACCAGAAGGTAGTGGTTGCGTGTGACTCTGGTGAGAGCAGGGAGAGACTCCAGGAGGCCCTAAAGAGCGCCGGGGGAGATCTTACAGCATTACCAGTGTCCCAGCGGAAGCCCCTGCTGCGGCTTATAGAAGTGGCCCAAGACCTGACGGACTCACGTCTGGAGCAGGCGGTGGTAAAGCAGAATGTTGGGGCATTGGCTGACGTACCCTCGGACCAGCAGCAGGTCAGAGTCCTTAGGAGGACAAAAGGCCGAACAGCCTCATTAAACAACGTCATCCTGGAAGTCAGTGCAGCAGTGTGGAACGCGCTCAGGGACTCCAGGATTAAGCTGGGCTACCAGGTGGTCCGTGCGGTAGACCACTCCCCCCTGATACAATGTTATCGCTGTATGGGGTACAGCCACATGGCAAGAGACTGCCGTAAGTCCGGCACCTGCTGCGGGTACTGCGCAGGGGACCACGAGACCAGGGACTGCGGCTCGAAGGGCTCAGCCCCTAAATGCGTGAACTGCGTAGCGGCGAAGTATGGCGACTGCGACCACCCAGCGTACAGTGCTGAGTGCCCAATTAGAGCCAAGTGGGATCGTTTGGCGAGAGCGGCAGTAAATTATCAATGCTAAGGGCGCCACCGATTCTAACTTGGGCGGCTCCGGCCGCAGTCCTCTTTCATCAACAAGCACATCAGACACTCACTCACCACACACACATACACAAACACAAAAGACTTTCAAATTTGTACAGGCAAATCTTGGCAGGGGGTACGCTGCCACCAAGGACCTTATCCGGGAGGCTGAGGGCCAGGGTGTGGCAGCGCTCCTACTACAGGAGCCGTATGTGGGTGGCAAGGGCTATGTGACGAGTGGACACAGGATAATTCAAAATGGGGCAGCCGGCCCGGTTAAGTCGGCTATACTGGTCTTGGACCGGTCAATACAGGTTGCGGAGAACCCGGACCTGATTACAAATACTATAAGTAGCGGTAACGTTAAAACTAGACGGTTTCACCCTGGGGGTGGTTTGGTGTGTACCTCGAAGGAAACACACCAGTCGAGCCTCAAACTGCGCGTATCAAGTCGGTGGTCGAAGCACTTGGTCAGACCAACGTTTATAGTGGCCGGAGACTTAAACGCCAAGAGTCCCTGGTGGGGCTGCGAGGTGGAGGATGGGTAGGGGAGCTGTCATCGTGGATCTCTTCACAGAGCTGGAACTGCACGTGGTGAACACAGGCAGCACCCCCACTTTTCACACGTATCGGGTGAGAGACACTTTACACAAGTATAGTTGACGTCACAGCAGTATCCGGTGGGAATAGTGAGACGTATGAAAAACTGGAGGGTAGACCCCGATTTCGGCCACCTCTCCGATCATAGACCGATACGCTTCGACATGTGCATGGACTTCACCAACCTACCACCAGTCAGGCCGCACACGCGGCGTTTCAACACAAAGAAGGCTGACTGGGAGAAGTTTGGATCCGCACTGTCGAGGCGTTGGCGGTCGAGGGTATTGGGGAGGAGTCGTTCACGGAGTCGCTCGCGCCGGAGCAGCTGGAGACCCTCCTGGAGAGATTCTCGGAGTCTGTGGAGATGGCCTGCAAAGCCTCCATCCCTGAACTTGGCCCAAGGAAAGTCAACAGAACGGCTGACTGGTGGTCACCTGAACTGGCTTACCAGAAGAGGAACGTTGTGCGTCTCCGCAGGAAGATCCGACAAGCAAACCCAGTGAGGAGACCATCCACGGTTCAGGCTTACCTTGAGGCCAGGGCAGACGTACAAGGAAAACCTCCAGGAGGCCATCACAACGAGCTGGAAGACTTTCTGCACAAGACAGGAGAGGGAGACTATGTGGGACAGCATCTACAGGATAATTAAAGTCTGCGAAGGTACCAAGGAGGACAAGCTGCTAAGGAGCATTCATGACGGTAATATCCTCACGCCGAAAGACTCAGCAATGCTCTTGGCGAACACATTCTACCCGCTATGACCAAGAAGATACTGACGATGCTGTCCAACGAAGTCTAAGGATCTCTGTACGAGAGAGACTCAAGGCACTTGCAACTGGAGTCACCCCCGATGAGATGAAACCATTCACGCAACAGGAGGTTGCCTCGGTTTTGAGAGACATGAACCCCAAAAAAGCACCAGGGGAAGACGGGTACACCGCGGACATATGCCACAATGCGTTCACTCGTGCCGCGAACCCTACTGGCATTATATAACGCGTGCCTTAGGACAGGCCACTTCCCGAGACAAGTGGAAGGTAGCTACCATCAAGGTGATCCCGAAGCCAGGCAAGGAGGATTATACCCTACCTAAGTCCTACCGACCGATAGGCTTACTACCGGGTGCTAGGGAAGGTACTGGAAAAAGATCTTCACCAAGCGCCTCTCATGGGCCCTGGGCGCCAGTCTTAGCCGCCGCCAATATGGTTTTACACCACAGACCAGCACAGAGGACGCCCTTTACGATGCCCTCACCATTATCCAGCAGGGCATAAAGAAGAAAAAGATGGTCGCACTGGTATCCCTCGACATTGAGGGGGCGTTTGACAACGCATGGTGGCCTGCTATACTGCATGAGCTCTTGGAGCGAAATGTCGAGCCTCACATCCTTCGGCTGGTAGCTAGCTATCTGGAAGACCGCTCTGTCAAACTGCGCTACTCCGGGGAAACGGTAGAAAGATCCACCAACAAGGGATGCATCCAGGGCTCCACCTGCGGCCCGCTGCTGTGGAACGTTCAGCTGGATCCGCTACTTCGAGAGGCTGAGGGGCTTAGGGCTCATGTGCAGGCGTTTGCGGACGACATACTTGTCATAGCGACTGGGGACAATGCAAGTGATCTTGAGCTACAAGCCAACGAAGCTCTGGAGTGCGTTTCACAGTGGGGAAGAAGCCACAAGATGCGTTTCGCCCGCAGAAGACCCAGGCTGTGCTGATCACCAGGAAACTGAGGTACGACATGCCAAACCTTACACTACAAGGCGTTACCATCAAGTTCTCAGACCATCTCAGACTCCTGGGGGTCACCATAGACCGAAACCTTAACTTTTCTGAGCATCTGGATGGACCTACAGGGAAAGCCACAAATCTCTACAGGGCAGTGTCCCGGACTGCAAGAGCGCAGTGGGGCTTGAACAGCGAGATTTGTAAGTCCATCTATACAGCAGTAGTTGAACCTACTGTATTGTATGCCGCCAACGTGTGGGCTGACGCCGCCATGAAGAAACACAATAGAGCAAGATTAGACCGCATCACTAGGCTCTTCAGCACCATGGTTTCGAAAGCCCACAGGACGGCATCTCTCACATCGACCGCGTTGTTGGCCGGGATACTGCCCTTGGACCTACGAGCAAAAGAGATGAAAACCCTGTACGAGGTGAAACGAGGAAAACCGCTGCCCGAACTTCCAGGCAGAACAGGCGAAAGGCGCACTAGTCCTTTTGCACTGCCACACCCGGCTCTCCGTGAGCCTGTTCTCTTCGGGATGGTGAGTCCACCGAGGAGCTTAACCGCCTCGAGGAGGGCTGGCTTCAAGTCTACACGGATGGAAGCAAGCTGGAAGGGAGAGTGGGGCAGCTGCAACTTCTGGGAGGGCGGAGAAGAGAGGGACCACTGCAGCTTTCGCCTATCGGATTACTGCAGTGTGTTCCAGGCTGAAACTCGCGGCTATCTTGCGCGCCCTCC